>JAKRSK010005399.1:0-15650 GCA_029891615.1 Natrix natrix natrix
TAAAATGAGAATTTATTTTTATTTATTTATTTACTGAGCGCTTATAGACCGCCCCCTCTCCCGCAAGGGACTCGGGGCGGTGTACAGTCCATATCGGAAATACATCATATAAATAACTATAAAATTAAACAATTAAAATTATTAAATAAATAGATAAATACGAAGGAGGATAAAAAGGTTTAAAGAACTGTACAGCTGAGTAAATAATTTAAAACCCCAACAAATATCCCATAGAATTAAATTTAAAAAACAATTCCCTAAAAAAACCAGTTAAGAAATATGTTTGCCAGGAGGTAGCAGTTATGATTATGCCAGGCCAGCCAATCGGAACAGGTGAGTCTTCAATTTTTGTCGGAAGGAGCGGAGGTCAGTAGTGGTTCTAATATCGGGGGGGAGGTCATTCCAGAGGGTTGGGCCCATCATAGAGAAGGCCCTACTCCTTGGCGCCGCCCGTTGGCATTGCCTAGTGGACGGCACCAGGAGAAGCCCCTCTCTGTGAGAGCGAATTGGCCGCAGGGATGTATGTGGGAGGATGCGATCCCGCAGGTAGCTAGGTCCTGTGCCATGGAGCGCTTTGAAGATGGTGATCAAAACCTTGAAACCCGAAAAACCACAGGCAGCCAGTGCAGCTCGCGCAGGAGTGGTGTTATGTGGGAGTACCTAGTACTCCCCATGACAGCCCGCGCGGCTGCGTTCTGGACTAGCTGCAGTCTTCGGGCGCGTCCCAAGGGAAGCCCCATGTAGAGAGCATTGCAGTAGTCCAGGCGAGACGTCACCAGTGCATGAGTGACCGTGCGTAGGGCATCCGTGCGTGGTCCAGAAGGGGGCACAATTGGCGCACCAGGCGAACCTGGTGGAACGCCCCCCTTGCCACGGCTGCCACATGGTCATCCATTGACAGCCAGGCATCTAGGAGGATGCCCAAATTGTGCAGATTGTTGGGGGCAATAGTTTGAAATGGTTACGGTATAAATTATTGCTGGTGGAATAATGGTTGCAGTATACTATTGCTGGTACAATACCTTAAAATGGTTACAGTATAAATTATTGCTGGTGGAATACTTAACAATGGTTTGCATTCTGGACCAGCTGAAGCCTCCAGGTGCTCTTCAAGGGCAGCCCCATGTAGAGAGCGTTGCAGTAGTCCAGGCCAGAAAGGACGAGGGCATGAGTGGCTGTGCACAGAGCATCCCGATCCAGGAAGGGGCGCAACTGACGTACCAAGCGAACCTGGTAAAAGGCCCCCCTGGTCATGGCCGTCAGGTGTCCTTCTAAACTAAGCAGCGTGTCCAGGAGGACTCCCAGATTGCGAGCCTTCTCTGAGGGGGCTAAAATTTCTCCCCCTATCATCAAAGATGGAACAAGATGCACAAATCGGGATGACTGAAACCACAGCCACTCAGTCTTGGAGGGATTGAGCTTGAGCCTGTTCCTCCCCATCCAGATCCGCACAGCCTTCAGGCATCTCGCCCAGTGGTTTCATATATATGTTGAACAGGAGGGGTGAGAGAACCGACCCCTGGGGCACCCCACAAGTGACACACCTCGGGGTCGATCTCTGCCCTCCAGTCAACACGAACTGTGACCGATCCAATAGGTAGGAGGAGAACCACCATAAAACAGTGCCCTCCCACTCCCAACCCCCTGAGTCGTCGCAGTAGGATACATGATCGATAGTATTGAAAGCCGGTGAGAGGTCTAATAGGACCAGGACAGAGGAGCAGCCCCTGTCCCGGGCCCGCCAGAGATCATCGACCAATGTGACCAATGTCGTCTCCGTGCTGTACCCAGGCCTGAAACCCGAATGAAACGGGTTGAGATAGACAGCTTCATCCAGGTACTGGGGAAGCTCACATGCTACCACACTCTCGACAACCAAAGCGAAGGTTGGAGACCGGACGATAGTTGGCTAAAGAAGCTGGGTCCAGGGAAGGCTTCTTAAGGAGGGGCCTCACCACCGCCTCCTTCAAGGCGGTGGGAAAGAACCCCTCTCTCAATGAAGCGTTGGTAATCGCCTGGAGCCAGCCTCGTGTCACCTCCCGGGAAGCCAAAACTATCCAAGAGGGACACGGGTCCAGCACACAAGTGGCAGCACTGAGTCTCCCCATAATCCTGTCCATACCCTCGACGGTCACAGGGTCAAACTCATCCCAGATTGTCTCCACAAGCCTGTCCGGATCTGAGTAATTTTATCCTGCAGATCCTGAACAAATTCTTCAGCCTACCCTGCAAGGGGTCTTTCCCAGTTCCTTGGTTAAGTAAGGAATGGGTCACCCTAAACAGGGCGGCTGGGCGGTTATCTGCAGACGCGATAAGAGCGGAAAAATGTTGCCGTTTTGCCGCTTTTATCGTCACTAAGTAGGATTTAATATGAATTCTTACTAGTGTTCGATCAGATTCGGACTGGCTGGCCCTCCAGCCACTCTCTAGGCTTCTTTTCCGGTGTTTCATCTCCCCGAGCTCCTCGGTAAATCAGGGAGCCACCCGGGATTGACACCGGGTCAGAGGCCGCAAAGGCACAACACGGTCCAAGGCCCCAGTGGCCGCCCTATCCCAGGCTTCCGCTATGGCTTCGGTCGAGTTGTGAGCAAGGGATTCAGGAAAAGTCCCAAGTTCCATCAGAAACCTTTCAGGGTCCATCAGGCCCCTGGAGCGGAACCATCTAGTCGGTTCCGCCTCCCTGTGGCGAGGGGGTAGTGGTATGGAAGTCAAGCCTGATGAGGAAATGATCAGACCATGACAAGGGTTGAATAGAAATATCCCCTATTATGGGTGGGGTCTTGAATTAACTGAGTTAGGTCCATAGCTGTCATGGAAGCCATTAACTCCCGAGCTGACTCGGATGTCTCACCAATGGAAGGCAGATTGAAATCCCCCAGGATCATAAGCCTGGGGAAATCAACCGTCAATCCAGCTAACACATTTAGCAGCTCCGGCAGGACCGATGAAACGTAGCAGGGAGACCGGTACATAACAAAAAGGCCCACCTGAACTCCAAGGCCCCATTTCACAAAAAGGGACTCACACCCGCCTATCTGAGGCACAGTGACCTCCTGAGGTTTGAGACTTTCCCTAATAATCACCGCCACACACACACACACCGCCCCCGCCCCGGGCTCTCGGCTGGTGAAATGCCCGGAAGTCTGGTGGGCATAGTTTGCTGTTCTGACCCCCCTTCCTCCTTTGCCCAGAACAGCACAAGGTAACAAGGTTTATTGCAAAAACAAACAGAAGGTTCCGTGGCAGTAAACCACCAAGACAAAACTCACAAAAACAAAACACGAAAGCAGCTATCCAGCTTGCTAGAATTCCAGACTAGAACTTCTGGCATAAGTCCTCTGTTGACTGCTGCAAAGGGCGTATGCACAGTCAACCCTTTTATAACCTGGAGAGGAGCCTCCTGATCAGCAGCTGAGAGCTCTTACCGCCGATAATTACTCCCACGCTCCTTGTGTCTATGGGCGCGGCGATAACGAGCATCCAGGAACTCCCTGTTCAGTTCTGACTCACTGTCTCATGACTCCTCCCCACTGCTCCAAGGCATGGCATTGGGAGCCCCCCTCCTCTGGCTCTCACCGCTGCTCCATGCCTCAGGCGGCTCCTGGTGGCCGACCAGACTCTCCGATCCCTGCTCAGCGTCGGAACCCTGTCCAGGGTCCCCCACCTCCTCTTGAGCCGACTCATAGGAACCCTCACTCTCGGAGTCTGGTGGCAGCGGCAGTGGCTCCTGCTGGGCCACAACACTTTGCTAAGGGGAACATCCCCCTCATGGCCCAACCAGGTCTCCGTAATGCACGCCAGGTCCACTCTACTCTCTTGTATGAGGTCGTAAATGAGGGGAGCCTTATGTACCACGGACCTGGCGTTAAGCGACACCAGCTGGAGACCAGGGTCCTGTAATCCTGAGCACCCGGGGGCGTGAGAAGGGCGATGAGGGTCAGAGCGCTCGATCGCTCTTAAACAGCGAATCCTCGTCCCCCGAACATAATTTGGCCCTTGGCCCCCACCATATCTGCCTCTCCCACAAACAGTAGAGATTTTTTAATTATTTATAAAATATATTTACTATAAGAAATGTTATTCCTTTTTGCAAATGTTTTCTTTGTGATGCAATATGTTGCTTTTAAGTGTTCAGACCAGGTTTATGTGTCTCAAAGTGGCTGCTTTTCTATGGGCAGGCCGGGTTGGTGCAAGGCAGCTTTGCCAGATTTAGTGTGTTTCACCCTCATTGTTTAGGTAATTCTGAGGTGGTTGATGATTCTGTGAGCTTCCTGGCACTGTCCTTTATAATTTCCCACAATACTTTGATGGTTTTTATTCCAGTGGCTTTGTCTTTCCTGTCCTTAGGGTTAGGGGAAAAAAACTGGTTTCGTTTGCAGTCTTTTTAGTGTTTTCCTGGCACTGTCATAGTTGGTGTGGGTGTGTAATGTCCCACAGTTATCTACACATTAATAATGATCTAGTAATATTTCCTTATACATTTTAGTGACCTTTCCTTACATAATTGGTGTTTTCTTTCATACCTTTGGATTTCTAATTTCTGTTTCTTTTAGTTAGCAATTGCTAAAACAAATCCCACGTGAAAAAGTATTCAAAGCCTTCTTGATTTTAATTGTCAATTTATTTATTCCTGCACATTCTAATATTTATTCATTTTCATATCTCTCTTTTTCCACTGTTGTGCAAAAACAATTCTGGCAGCTGCTAACATGTGTAAAATTAAATATATATTGTACTCCCTTTCAAATAGCCAACAAAATATTTCTGGTTTTAATTCCATATCTTGCTTTACCATTGTTTCTAACCACTAATTTCTGAATAGCTACTTGGACTGACCTAAGTAGTGAACCTAATTCATATATTCCTGTTTTTTGGAACTGAGAACTAAATTTCAGAAAAAGGAAATAAGGTGGTGTGCAGAAGACCATCAAGCCAGTGAGGTCCTTCCTCTATAAGTAGCTGTCTTTATTGCTGGGTGTGCTCTGTGCTGGGTTCTTTACTTACTTTACTTTACTTTATTCGCACTTATAGACTGCCCCCTCTCCCAAAAGGGACTCGGGGCGGTGTACAGTCAATACATAAAAGATACATAACATAAATAATTAAATAATTAAATAGTTAGATAGTTATGGAGGAGGTTAAAAGAAGAACTGTACATTAAAGTAAAGTATTTAAAATATAATTTTAAAAAACCCCTAAAAAATACCCCGTAAGTTAAATTTAAAAATGGTTCCCCTAAAATACCAGTTAAAATATATCTGCCAGGAGGTAAAAGTTATGAGTGTGCCAGGCCAGCTAATCGAAACAGGTGAGTCTTCAATTTTTGTCGGAAGGAGTGGAAGTTGGTGGTGGTTCTAATGTCGGGGGGGGAGGTCATTCCAGAGGGTTGGGCCCATCACAGAGAAGGCCCTACTCCTAGGCGTCGCCCGTTGGCATTGCCTGGTGGACGGCACCAGGAGAAGCCCCTCCCTGTGAGAGCGGATTGGTTGCAGGGATGTGTGTGGCAGGATGTGATCCCGCAGGTAGCTAGGTCCTGTGCCATGGAGCGCTTTGAAGATGGTAATCAAAACCTTGAAACGCACCCGAAAAACCACAGGCAGCCAGTGCAGCTTGCGCAGGAGAGGTGTTACGTGGGAGTACCTAGTACTCCCCATGATAGCCCGCGCGGCTGTGTTCTGGACTAGCTGTAGTCTTCGGGCGCGTCCCAAGGGAAGCCCCATGTAGAGAGCATGTACCAAAATACCATGTAGAGGGTTCATCCTTGAGATAGTAAAGTCTTGCTTTTTGTGTTTCTCCTTGTACAGGTTATTGGAGCAAGGTGGTGAGGTGGTGGTGCAGAAGTTCAGCAAGGCAGTAATCTTCCTTCTGTAAGTAGCTGTCTTTATTGTTTTATGTGCTGGTTTCGATGCAGTGCATGCAATGAAAGAGTTCATTTCTGTGTCTCTTCTTTGTGCAGCCCATTCATTGGAGTCAGTTATACTGAAGACTGGCAAGAACAGTCATCTTCCTTCTGTAAGTAGCTCTTTTATTGTTTTTGTACTTATTTTAATCTTATTGTAGTTCATCCATTGGGGCAAAGAATTCAGTGACATTCTCTTGGCCACTCCCACCCAGTCACATGGGCAGCAAGCCACTCCCACCCAGTCACATGGGCAGCAAGCCACTCCCACAAAGCAGGCCACACCCATGGAGTGGGTTCCAAAAAATTTTGAAACCCACCACTGATGCACCCATTCCTATTATCCCAACCAGCCCAGAGCTTTACCATGGGAGATGCTATCCTTTCACACCAACTGACAACTCTGAAGACACACTTCACAAGATAAACACACCAAACAAGCTTCTCTGGCTCCAAGTAGTTGTTTGTCAGCTTTCCTGCAGACCAACAATTAGCCTAACATCTTGTGAGATCCTTCATCCTGTTTTTTTAAGATCAATGGCAGAAGTTAGTTTCTTATTTCATCCCCTGCCAACTGGACCAGAGCTTTACCATGGGAGATGGTATCCTTTCACGCCAACTGACAACTCTGAAGTCATACTTCACAAGATAAACACACCAAGCAAGATTTTCTGGCTCTAACTAATTGTTAGGCAACAAAGCCTAATAGCTTTGAGATCTATTTTTTAAGATCTATGGCAGAAGTTAGTTTCTCATTTCATCCCCTGCCTTGGAGTTTAAATAAACCAGTGAATTAATACAAATGTTGGTACGATTGTTCACACTTAGTAGGGAACAAGTGATTGTCATGTGCCACCCTACTTCATTCATAACATCCAAAGCAGCAAGGTTTTGAAGAGGAAAATTTAAAAAAAAGTTTTTCATGAAAACGGGCCCATTCCCCCCCCCCTAAAAAAATGCATGAATAACCTTTAGGGAGCTTGCAGAGTGCTCCGGGGAGGGGGGGATGAGCAAAAAATGGCCCATTTTTCATGACAACAGGGCCATTTTTCATTTTAAAAAGGGCGTGGATAGCCTTTAGGAAGCTTATAGAGTGATCCTGGGGGCTGGGGGGTAAAATTGAGCAAAAAACGGGCTGGTTTTTTGCTAATTTCTGCCCTCCCCAGCCCCCAGGAGCTCTCCAAAAGGTTCCTAGAGGCTATGCACGGCCATTTTGGTGAAGGGGCGGGGTTTCGGGAGGCAAGAAATGCTGCATTCAGTGTATAAGATGCACCCAGATTTTCAGTCTCTTTTTTGAGGGAAAAAGGTGCACCTTATACTCCGAAAAATATGGTACATACATACCTATATACAGACATAAATATACTTGCCCCATAAATATATATGCCTATGGAGATTCTCAGTCATCCAGGTCATTTCAAAAACAACTTGGCTTTCTGGTTTTTCTTTGAAGAAGTTTTGCTTCTCATCCAAGAAGCTTCTTCAGCTCTGACTGGATGGTGGGGAATGGAAGGATTTCATTCCTCACTATCTACCTTCATTCAAAACCTTCCATTCCCCACCATCCAGTCAGAGCTGAAGAAGCTTCTTGGATGAGAAGCAAAACATCTTCAAAGAAAAGCCAGAAAGTCCAGTTGCCTCTTGAAAAAAGCACCTTTGGGACGGACAGACGGACAGACAGACAGACAGATAGAGATATAGATGAGGGAGGGGGGAGAGAGAGAGGGAGAAAGAGAGAGAGAGAGAGATTGAGATTGAATACAAAGCGGAAAAAGGAAACCTGAGAATTCAGAAGGTTGATGCTATATGGAAGGAAACTGTGACTGAATCTGGAATCTGTTCTGCTTCAGATGCCACAATGCCCCCTCCCAGAAGGTAACAAGGAAAGCAGGTCGTGGAGAGGATGTGTAGGGTTCCAGACAATCCTGTGGACTTTGCTCAAGCATCACGTATGCGCTTTGTCCTAGATAGAAGGAAGTGAACTACCAATGATCTTTTCTGCCATCCTCACCACATAGCGCAAATCTGTCTGCTTTGTTCTAGTTTTAACTGCCAAATTAGTAGCCATTTGGATAGCTGCCTGATTGTCCTCATACACGGTAATAGAGTCATTTACTTCTATTCCTCGATCAATCAATAGCTGTTTGTAACATATTATATCAGTACGTAGTAGTGATAGACATGAAAATTATGCTTCCATGGTAGACAGACTCAAATGTTTCTGCCTAATGGATCTCCATCCAACCAATGCCTTACCCAAAAATACAGCTATTCCTGACGTTGACTTTCTTGTGTCTATATCTGTAGCTCGCATCAGCATATGCGGTCAACTTTAGCTCCTCATTAGGTTCAAGGTATAAGGCATAGTGCATCGTATTCTTCAAATACCTTCAAATCCTTTTTACAGCCTGCCAATGCCTCTCGGTTGGGTCTGAATTACACCTAGCTACTTGATTCTTGTTGTATGCAATCTCAGGCCTTGACCAATTGCTTAAATATGACAGACTTCCGATTAGTGATTGGTACAAACCCTCATCAAACATAGCACTTTGATCATTGCTATTGTTGAACTCCTGACTCATAGGAGTCTTTGAGGGTTTACTTAGTTCCACCTTGAACTGTTTCAATAAATTGTTTATCTTATCCGTTTGTGATATTTTAAACCCTTGTAATTCAGATGTGCTAGCATGTTGCCACCCTTGGCGAGTTGTGTTCTAAAGAGTTTTCTTGTAATATTAATATGGGCACCCACATAGTCTCGAACATATAGTTTCTTTAAATTGTCCCAGCATTTAGCAGCAGAATTTTCACCTCGGATATGACTCAGTTGTTGGTCAGCCAGTGTGAGACCAATAATGCATAACGCCCGTTCATTCCTCCTCTGGAACTCTGCAATCTTCTTTGCATCATCATCATCGTTTGCATCCCAGGCAGTGATATCCGGTGGGGTCTGTACTACGTCCCATAGCCCTTCACTACGCAATAGCAAACTACATTTTGCAGACCAGGATACGTAGTTTGTGCCATCCAGGTGGGTGACCAACGATAAATTTGGAGTTTGGCCTTGTGCCATCTTCCCAGGTATATCTGACTAACCAGATATTTGCAAAACTATAACATGTGTAGCAGCTCCACTCTCTTAACGCTGCAGCTGGCACTCTGGATACACTGGGTACACTGGGCCCATAACCAGTGTTAGGGGGTGTCTCCGTTGGGAGACAGAAAGTAGCACAGCGGAATGTGCAGCCGGAGAGAAAAACGTTGCTGGTAGAAACACACGAATAGAGTCACAGACACTGCTAGTAAAATTAAGTAGCTTTACTACTAAAGTTGCTTCACAAGCAGTGATAGTAGATAGTAGATATTAGTCCAAACACAATTCAAAGAACAAACAATTGCTTACAGTCGCAGTTCACGTTCCAGTCATCAAGTCATCAATCATAGAACAAGCAGAGAGAGAGAATGAGCTCTCCTGACTTCCTCTTATAGCAAAGATAATTACATCTGTTACGTACATCCACTCATTTAAAGTAACGGCAACCTTTTGTCATGGTAGATATATATATATTGCCTGCCCAACACTAGGAGTATACTCCCAACACGTTGTTTTATTCTTTATTATTTTACTAGAGAAACATTATTAATGAATAAGATCATGTGAAATGAATATTGGTGGATGTTTCCTCCTACTGCTATTCTTAATATTTTTGGCAATTATTATGAAGAAGGAAGTTGGATGGAACAATTAAGCAGTGAGAACAATTAACTGGTGGAATAAATTGCCTTTGGAAATTGTGGGTGTCCCAGAACTGGAGGCTGTTAGGAAGAAACTGGACAGGCATTTCTCAGAAATGGTGTAGCTTCTCCTGGTTGGGCAGGAGGTTGGACTAGATGACCTACAAGGTCCCTTCCAACTCTGTTATTCCAATCTATTCTATTCTAAACCATTTATCCCATCAAAGCACTGGTGTTACTGCTAACACTTTCTAGTGTACAACTTGTTTGTCATATGCCACCATATCCCATTCATATTAGCATTCATATTACCTTTGGCATAGGCCAAATTGCAACTTGTGTATGGAGAACATGTAGATTTTAGGAACATTGAAAGATGGCAGGAATGCGTGCAAATTGGGGCAACCATGAAATGCCTACTTCTGAGTAAGCTTTGTCAACTTTTCTGTGGCAACATAACTGATAGGTTTCTTTCTATTAAGGTAACAATTCTTCCTTGAATACAGCAATAAGAGGGACAAGAAGTAACCATGAGGTCTATTAAGCTATTTCTTACAAATATGTTTCCATGTATCATTTTTGCCCTCCTTTCTGAAATGCATAAATAGCCATGCTTTTAGTCTGGAGGGCTGTGGCTCCCATTATTCTTTTGCAGGAGATCTTTGCAGGAAACATTTTATAATAAATCACTGCAATGAGCCTGGATTATTTCCTCTGGGTCCTGCAGTCAGATTCCCTATATAGCACACAGGACAAATTCTATTTTGTGTGTGGAGGTTATAGAGGTCAAATACCCAACTTCACCTTCCCTCCAAAGTCTACATGAACTGTAAATTCACAACAAGAGACACAATTATGTTTTTCCCCTTCTGGTGTGCGAACCAAATCCAGTACTAAGGGGATGGGAGAGTTGCTTTTCCTTGCAATTATCATAAGAACAGTATATTCCCTTGTGGGAATTGCCCACAAAATACTTCCAAGGGAAAATCTGCTCTGAAAAATCTGCTCTGGCGATTCCAAGGGGAGGGGGAAGGAGAGCTCATCTCCACTTGTCTTGCAAAGCTTCCCCTGTGGATTTCTCCCCATGAAAGGCTTCCAAGATAAAAATCTGCAGTGAAAAATATGCTCTGGCCCCTTCCAGAGGGGGAAGGGAAGGGCAGGTCATCCCCACTTGTCTTGCAAAGGACCAACTCCTTTGTTTGGGGAGACTCAGCTGGCCTCAGTTTTCTCCTTGATTACAGCCCAAACACAAGGTAAGAGAAACCTTGGCTGGAATAAATTCGTCCTGGAGGCATCCAGGTGGCTCAGCCTCTCTCTTTTGTGCTGAGATTTGAAGCGCTACCTGCAATTCAGCCTCTCCATCGACCTTGATTTCTGATCTAGGAGGGAAGGTGGGAAGAATGGCCGGGCTGCCTCTCCTTCTCCTGCTGCTGCTTCTACTTTTCCGGCTCCTGCCTCCAATGTCTGCTAAGAGGATGCAAACTAATTGTGTCTTGAAGAAACATCCCAGCATTCACAGATACTATTACAAGCCTGGTGATCTCAGTATTGGTGGGAATTTTCATCTGGAAACCTCTGTTCCTTTCAGGAAACCAGACTTTCAAAATGACCCATTACAGCTTTCTGTTTATACTTCGTAAGTTTCACCAGGAGGGGAAAGATGTAAATCATTGTTTGCTTTGGGTTTAGGGACACATTTCTGAATAGTTGTTCTAGTGATGTTTGCAGTGTCCAAGAGCATTTCAAATCTTTGTGCTTTTCTTGATAAAGAGCCAGGCTGGTGGATTGGCTGGAATTATCCGCCTCTCCAGAACTCTTCATCAGGAAGATACTAAGCAACGAAACTGAAGTACAGATACAATACAATACAATAGTAGAGTTGGAAGGGACCTTGGAGGTCTTCTAGTCCAACCCCCTGCCTAGGCAGGAAACCCTATACCGTTTCAGACAAATAGCTATCCAATATCTTCTTAAAGACTTCCAGTGTTGGGGCATTCACAACTTCTGGAGGCAATTTCTGTTCCACTGATTAATTGTTCTAACTGTCAGGAAATTTCTCCTCAGTTCTAAGTTGCTTCTCTCCTTGATTAGTTTCCACCCATTGCTTCTTGTTCTATTCTCAGGTGCCTTGGAGAATAGCTTGACTCCCTCTTCTTTGTGGCAACCCCTGAGATACTGGAAGACTGCTATCATGTCTCCCCTAGTCCTTCTTTCTCTTATGCTAAACATACCCAGTTCCTGCAACCGTTCTTCATATGTTTTAGTCTCCAGTCCCCTAATCATCTTCATTGCTCTTCTCTGCACTCTTTCTAGAGTCTCCACATCTTTCTTACATCATAGCGACCAAAATTGGATATAATATTCCAAGTCTAGTCTTAACAAGGCATTACAAATATTAACACTTCACATGATCTTGGAAATTTCTCATTAATTCCAGGTTGTTTCTCTCCTTGATTAGTTTCCACCCATTGCTTCTTGTCCTGCCCTCAGGTGCTTTGGAGAATAGTTTGACTCCCTCATCTTTGTGGCGACCCCTGAGATATTGGAACACTGATTTAATTAAGAAACATTTTTAAAAAGAAAAAAACTCATACTTGGGACTTGCTGCTGCAAACAAAATGCCAAAAGAGAAAAGAAGAAAGGGAAGTCAAACCCCTCCAGAGCTTCATTTTTCTGCAGTTCTGATTCTCCTCTGAAGTCTCCGTCTGTCTCGTTGGGTTGCAGAGCCAAACCAGACAGTTACGGAGGTTCAGATGACGGACTCAATGAAAAAACTTTCTTGTAATGTTCCCCAGTGCTTTTCTCACTCTAGAGTAATACCCAAGAATTACCAGCAGTTCATGGCCTTGGTTTTTGCAGTCAGACAGGTCAACAAGGATCAGATTCTCCTGCCCAACATCACCCTTGGCTTCCACATCTATGAAAATTACCAGATTGAGACGATGGTTTCCTTATTCACCCTCGCCCTGCTCTCCAGAAGAGGCCGGATGGTTCCAGGTTACAAATGTGGCATGAATGACCCTCTGCTCTCTGTCATTGGGGGTCTCGACCCCAAATCCTCAAGGCTGATGGCCTCCATCTTCAGCCCCTTCAAGGTCCCACAGGTAAGGAGGCTGCACTGGGCACAAGACAAAGCCCAGAAGTGCACGCAAGACCCAAGGGGGAAAGCAGAGATCTTTGGGGGAAGGGTACATCAAAGGTGTGAGACTGAGAGAATCCAATGAATTCATTTTTATATTTAATATCTCAAGATATGTTTTCTATAAGCCCAAAGAAGTAGGTAATTCTGAAATGCTAAAATCACCATGGAGTTAAAAAAGAAGAATCAGATTTCTATAAAGTAGAAAACAGAAGCCGAAACAGGAAATAGAAGTTTTTGTTTTTTTAAAACTAGTACTGAATAAAAATTAACCAAAATTATTAATTTTTAACAGTTAGTACAACTGTTATTACATTATTACAGAGGTTAGAACTGATAGGAAGACAATGGAGAATGGAGAACTACAAAGGTTAAATGTGTATGCCAATACAGAAGGCTTTTAAATTATTTTGTATATTGTTGTCTTTGTCTTGTTTTTTTGTTGCATTTTTTTTCTCTGCCTTTAAAGGTAAAAATGTTTAATAAAAACTATTTTTTTAAAAAAAAGATCTGAAATTCTGTACTTGCCAAAAGGAATTCATTCCTAAGATTTTTCACGAAAGTGTAGCCATCCTCTCAATGCAATTTTTTTCTCTCTCTCTTCATGAGTTGATGATTTGTTCCTTTGACTTCTGATCTATCACAACCAGGCAAAATAGGTAACGGCTGGGTCTCCCTCAGAAGGTAGGAAGATTAAGCCTGCCACTCATAATGAGTAAATCTGACTAGTAGGGCAAGGAGCCACACAATGGGGAGCCTTAAAGTCACCATAAAACTGTACTTCGCCTTTTAAAGAAGAATCTCACTCTCTCCAGCTAGGTATTGGCTTTGAGTTCACTCAAGGAGACAGAAGAGTTTATCCTTCCTTCTTCCGGATTAATCCCCAGGAATTTCCTGAGTATGTGGGAATAGTCCAGCTGCTCCTGTATTTCCAATGGAACTGGGTTGGACTTATTGCCTCTGACGGTGAGTATGGAGAACATTTCATCTCATCTCTGGTGCCAATGCTGAAGGAGAAGGAGATCTGCCTGGCCCTCACTGAAATATTCAAATCTAAGGAAGTTATTTTTATAGTCAGGCATTTCGTTCGTATTTTCAAGAGTTGGCTTAAAGTTGAAGTGATCATTCTGTTTGGAGACTCCAAAGGTGTTGAAAATGTTCCAGTGGCTCTGAATTTTTATCAGGAATTTCATAAAACAACATTTCAGAAAGTTTGGATCTTAACTTCCCTTTGGAAACTGAGTGAGCTGGAACAGGATGAGGCATTGAAAATTGTAAAGCAGTTCCATGGGGCTTTGCATGTTAGGGGCCACACCCGTGATTTATTGGCATTCGCCCATTTCCTTCTGACTTTAGATCCTTTCAAGCCGCAAGGGGATATTTTTCTGCCACTATGGTGGGGAAAGGTCTTCGATTGTGTGGTCCGGAAACCAGGAAAGATTCCTCAAAAGGGGAAAAAAACATGCTCAGGAAAGGAAAAATTACAAAACTTACCTTCTTACATCTTTGAAACAACCATGACGGGTGAAAGCTACAATGTCTACAATGGCGTTTATGCTGTGGCACACGCTTTACATGCAATGCGTGGATCAGGAGGGCAACCAGCCATGAAGAGGCTTGGAAGGAGGATCTCCAAAATCCAGTCATGCCAGGTAATCTCTCGGACTTTTTATCCAGTCCACAGAAGTTTAGTGTGGAAGCTTTGCATGTGTAATTTTGAACTACTGATTAAAATCTCCGTGTGGGCTGAGGCCCGGCTGCCACCAAACCAAACGGTGATGCGGTTTAAATGTTGAAATGTTCTTAACTCTGCCTCTCTAAAAAGCAGCCAGGACAGAAGGAGAAATATGGAGTGGTGCGGTGGCCTAGAGGTGGTGCTGTCACCTCACAATCAGGGGGTTGTGAGTTTGATCCTAGGTAGAGGCAGGTGTTTCTCTCTCTGGGCTCCCTGAGAATATATCTGCTGAACAAAACTCCTCATTGGGGACAGGAAGGGCATCCGGCCATTAAAACACTCTGTCAGGCCTGTAGTTATGTTCCTTTTAGGATCTTTGGCCTGCCACACTTTTTATTAATTTCCTATGCTGTTTCATTAGTGTAGTAGTTGGGAGGGGGGAATAGAAAGGAGTAGGATTGTGGAATGTATTGTTGTCATTCTTTTCTAGAAGCTCAAGGTCGTCTTTTGTCTCCGCACCTCGACACCTGACCGGAAGCAGAGGGGTGTAGATGCCAGCGTGGAAGATGATGGTTGGAACATGTGATGGATTTATGGGGTGTGGGGATAGATATGAACTTTCAACTGGGTGAACCCACAGGATGTACATTAGAGTTGAAATTTCATAGCATAATGCCAACATGCCTGTATGATTAAATTGGAACTTTAAGGATAACTTTGCCTTGGACAATGATTTAATTCTGCATGATATTTGGAATGCTGACACACTCTGCTAGACCACAACAATAGAAGAGGAAAGGAAGAGAGGAAGAGGAGAGGAGTGGAGAGGAGAGGGAAGGAGAGGAAGATGGGGAGGGATAGGAAGAGGAGGAGAGAGGGTATGAAGGAGAAGAAGTAGAGAGGAGTAGGGGAGAGGAAAGGGAAGAAGAAAAGGGAAAGAAGAAGAGGAGGAGAAAGTAGAGAAGGGAGGGAGGGAGGAAAGGAAAGGAACGTAGGGTGGAGGTAAAACAAAAGAGGCGTATGGGATGATAAGCAAAGCAATCCCAATCATATATTTTAATTTTTTATATGGAAAAATGAATGTTTAAAAGTGTTAAAGTGTGATAAGAATAATAACTAAGAGGGTGTGTACTTGTAAATGTGTGCATGAGACTAAAAATATTTTTTTAAATAAAAAACACTCTGCTAGCTCCACTCAGATG